>OZ030009.1:19910771-19915771 GCA_964023405.1 Apodemus agrarius | reverse complement strand
GGGAGGATCCCCGGGGGCCCCCACCGACTCAGAGGAGAAGAGGGGGGAGATGGGGCAAAGATTGTGGGAGGAGAGGTTGGGAGGGATGCAGTGATCAGGATGTAAAGTGAATAGTAACAACAACAACAGCAACAACAACAACAACAACAACAACAACAATAATAAAATAATCCTACCTGGTGATGAGAACTGTGTACATGTTCTCTCTCTAGTCTGTGTTTCAAACACCCTTTCTCCAGAAAAAGCTATCTTGCTGAAGTTCACACAGCTAAGAAGTGCCTGGGTCAGGGTTCGAACCTGTGATTTTTATACTCTGCCATTTCAAACTCTCCTTTAGACTGTTCCACCCTCCTGGAGTTCTAAGGACTCCATTACTGCACAGTCTCTCTGTTGCCCTGGCCTGTCACCCCTCCCAGGCCCACTATGGAGATCACCACACAGTCCTCACTTCTTGTCAAAAGTCAGATCCATGGTCTGAGTTGAAGCTGGTCAAGACGCTTGCCTCTTGGTTTTATTGTCTGAGTTCTATCCCCTGGATCCACGTGGTAGAAGAGAGCACCAGTTTGAGGCTTGACCTCCACACATGCTCCACGGGGTACACACACACACACACACACACACACACACACATACACTCACCTCACATACACATATGCCACACACACCCATACACACCCACCTCACACACTCATACACACCCACCTCACCTACAAGTACACACACACACACACCTCACCTACAAGTACACACACTCACACACCCACCTCACATACAAGTACACACTCATACATACCCACCTCGCATATATAACACACACTCACACACTCATACACACCCACCTCACCTACAAGTACACACACACATACACACCCGCCTCACATATACACACACTCATACACACCCATCTCACATATACACACACTCACACTCATACACACCCACCTCACATATACACACACTCACACTCATACACACCCACCTCACATACAAGTACACATGTACACACACGCATATGCATCAGCCATACACACATTCATACACCCCCCACACCAAAACAAACAAATAAATATATAAATATAACTAGAAAAAAGCCAGCCAGCTGGAGCCCCAAAGAGGCGTTCTTCTGAACTGGACCGCAGCCCAACAGTGTCGCTACACTTTTCTTCATGATAGCAGGGCAGGCCAGGGCTGCTAATTGTGTTTGTATTGGGGCTGATTTATATTTGTGCTCAGTATGCATCCTCACCTCCTACCAAGAAAGCAGATGGGTGCGTTGTGCCTTTGAAAGAAATATAATTAAGGCAATTTAGTATCTTCCTTCGAGGATGCTCTTCCTCTGCAAGAGAGGAAATGTGTTTGGATGGCTTTAGAATGTTTGAGCTCTCATTCCGTGGCGCTCACAGCTGGTGCACACTGGAGGAGGCTGAGAGGGGAGGGGGAGGCCTTTCTCTTCTGTGTTCCTAGGACCTGAGACAGGTCGGGGAAGCCATCTACTCTGCAGTGGGAGCTGTTGGCTCTGTGGTTTTGAGGAAGTCTCTTTCCCTTTGTGAGACTTGGTGGTCACTCTTGTTTTACAATTCCTGAGGTCCAGGGAGGGAAACCAGAGCCTCTGCTGAGGTGGGCAGGCGCTGTGCTCACCGTGAGTTGAATCTCCAGTACTGCTATGCTGGTTTTAACAAGATAAAACAATCCAGCAGCTCTGTGATACGGAGTCCTTAGACATGCTGGGTAACGTTCTCCGGTAACTGATGAGCAAGGCGGGGTTCAAATATGCGGAGACATTGGCTCGGAATCTTAAGTTATTCAGGAGGCTGAGGTAGGTGTCAAGTTCGAGGCCCATCTGGGCTGGAGATAAGCTTAAGGGCCTGGAAGTTCAGTGAGATGCTATGTCAGAACTAAAAGAATATTGCTGGAGTATCATGCAGCAGCAGAGGGCTTGTCTAGTGTGAGAGAGAGGCTGGACTCAGCCCTTAGCACTGAAAATCACATACATACATGCATGCATACACACATATATGCATAGAAACATACATATATACAAATATACATGCATACATACATGTATGCATATACACAATATATGTATACAAACATACTTGTATGCATACATGCATACATACATACATATACACAATATGCATACAAACATACATACATACAAACATACATGCAGCATACACATATACATATATGCATGCATACATACATACAAACATACATATATACATAACTTATTTTTGTTAAGTATTTATAACATTTTAGAGTCAGTAGAGATTTTAGTAATTAGTTTTTGTTTTTTGTTTTTTGTTTTTTTTGGATATGGTTTTTTCGAGACAGGGTTTCTCTGTATAGCCCTGGCTGTCCTGGAACTCACTCTGTAGACCAGGCTGGCCTCGAACTCAGAAATCCGCCTGCCTCTGCCTCACAAGTGCTGGGATTAAAGGTGTGCGCCACTACCACCCGACAGTAATTAGTTTTGTTATTATTGTTTTTCAGTCAGTGTCTTGTTATGTAGCCCTGGCTGACCTGGACCTCTGTATACCAGGCTAGCCTCAAATATCCAGAGATCTGCCTGCCTCTACCTCCTGAGTGCTCAAATTGAAAGGTGTATGGCTCCACACCCAGCAATATCTCTTTTAACATAATATGTCCTGTGAAGATTACTCTAAAGTAGCTTCGTACTTTTTTTTTCATATTTAAGTCATCCATGTTAGGAAATACACTGGTCACACCTGTGTGTAAGAAACATCAAAGGTGGGTCCAGAGTGGTGCCGGCACACACACACCCTTCATGCCAGCGCTCTGGAGGCAGAGACAGTCTGAGCTCTGGGTGTTCGAGGCCAGCCTGGTCTAACTCAAGCTAGTCAGGGTTACACAGTAGACCCCTGGCATAAAAACAAACAAGCATGTGCTAAACGTGTAAGTGTTGAGTGTCTTCTGGGTCTCTCCCTCACCAGGTGATCACTCTTAACACACACACACACACACACACACACACACACACACACACATACACACACACACACACATACACACACACACACATACACACACACACACACACACATACACACACACACACACACACACACACACACACACACACGCACGCACACAGGAGACTAGAATGGAATCACAGCCCATATAATTTCTCTTTCTTTTTCTTTCCCAGTGATGGGGATTGAACCCAGGGCCTGTGCTGGGAGTGTGCTTCTACCACTGCAGTCCACTGATGGCTCCAAAACTTAGCTCATTCTCTTTTAGTTTATCACTACGGACACACAGGCTCTGCGTTCTGTAACAGTAGGGATAGAACCCAGGCCTTCACACTCCCTAGGCACCCACTTGGCCTCTCACTGCATCCCAGACCCTACTGAGCTATTGTTTTTTGCTTTATCTTGTCAAGTAACGCAGATGTCCTTTTTCTTAACCAACAGTTAAGAAACCTTTCCCACTGTGGTAAGCAATCATTATCGATGATGGTGGCTTTTGTGAGATGATACAGAATTGTTAAAAAGCCTTCCTTGTCTAACATTTCCATGTATGCTGTCAGCCTGTTTGCCCAAACACACAGACACACAGACACTGCTCCAGGCACCCTTGTCCTGGTATTGTCCAAGCATCTCCCCACGTTCTCGCTGATACCCGGCATCTCCAATCTCATTAAAAATCTCTTCAGTGTGAGGAGTGAAAGTCAGACCCAACTGTCCAAAACTGCCCCCCTGCACGTGGCACCAGGTACGTGGCACACACCTGTGATCTCAGGACTTAGGAGACCTCTGAGATTCAGGAGTTCAAGGTCAGCCTTGGCTGCATGAGTTCACTAGAGTACGTTCCGTTCTTGGCATCTGAAGGCTAAATTTAGAAGTGGGACTTAGGTGTTGTTGTTGTTGTTGTTGTTGTTATTTTCCCCTGTGGCTCTCCTGAGACTCAGCCCTGCCCTTCAGCTCGGCTGTGTTCCTGTGGTGTGGTAGGAAGGACGGCGTTATTAAGAGGGGGGGAGGGTATGTGGGCTCCGGAGCCAGCCCCGCCCCTCTGTCTTGTCGAAAGGGGAAACTGCTCAGAAGAACATGCCTTCCAGTGATCAGCCTGGACCACAGAGAGATCCCATCTCAAAAACAAACAAACAAAAACATTGTGCAGGAAGGATGGGTCCGTGGGTAAGAGCACCCACTGCTGTCACAGAGGACCGAATCCAGTTCCCTGGCATCCACTTCAGACAGCTCACACCCGCCTGTCACTCCAGCCACACAAGATTCAACACCCTCTTCTGTCCTTTAAGGGCACCTGCACTCTTGTCCACATAACCACACACAGACACACAAACATACACATGATTTAAAATAAAATAAAACAACTTTAAAAAAATCTAAAAATTGCCTTTGAGATGAATGTTTATTCCCAATGAAGCTTAGAGGCCTTTTCTGTTTAGAAGGTGATATCTAAGAGTTAAAAAGGATGCTCGGGTATGTCACATGTGCCTGTCAATCACCTATTCCAGAAAGTTCCCTCAGATTACAGAGGCTGTCAAAATGTCTTCTCTTCAGAGAGATGTAAGCTCCTCTCTCCTCCGCATCTGAAGGTTAATTTTGGAAGTGGGACTCATATTATTATTATTATTATTATTATTATTATTATTATCTGTGCCACTCTTTTTTTGTTTTGTTGTTGTTGTTTTGTTTTGTTTTTGTTTTTCGAGACGGTTTCTCTGTGTAGCCCTGGCTGTCCTGGAACTCACTCTGTAGACCAGGCTGGCCTCGAACTCAGAAATCTGCTTGCCTCTGCCTCCCAAGTGCTGGGATTACAGGCGTGCGCCACCACTGCCTGGCTTTTGTTTGTTTGTTTGTTTGTTTTTGTTATCTGTGCCACTCTTGAGAGTCAAATCCTACCTTTTGACTCAGCTACAGCCTGTAGTGCGGTAGGATGGAGTTATCAAGTGGTTGGTGGGTTCCGGAGCCAGCCCCGCCCCCTCTGCCGCGTTTACGGGAAGAGGAAACCGC